>JARQOC010000010.1:3887567-3904868 GCA_033576535.1 Allobates femoralis | reverse complement strand
TTTCTTATTTCAAAACTGGGCCAGCAGGAGCCCTGAGCCAATCACAACTCAGGAGCTCTAATCCAATCACAGTGCAGGAGCCCTGAGCCAATCACAGCGCAGAAACTGCGAGCCAATCAAAGGATATGTCTTCCGGACAAAGTACCTTAAAGTCCGCGCTGCTGCCAAAGAGATGTTGAAACACCAAAGACACGGGATGTCTGGGTACGGTGATAACTGGTTTATTTCCTACGTGTTTCAGAGCCACATACCGAGCCCCTTCCTCAGCTGGCCTCGGATTGGCTCACGGTTCCTGCGCTGTGATTGGCACAAGGCTCCTGGGCGGAGATCGGCACACAGCTCCGGAGCTGTGATTGGCTGATGGGCTCCTGGGCTGTGAGCAGCGTTGCTGCTGGTATACAGTGATGCTGAATACAGCGGCAGACACCGGACAGTGGGGATGGCGGGATGAGCACACATGCATGCTCCGGTCGGTGGGATCGGTGGCATGCTGATCAGGTATGACTTATTTTCTGGGGGGTGCCTTATAGTTGCAGGCACATGGCACCCCTTAGCATGCATCATTTTAGGGGAAAAAACGTATATAAGGCGCTCCACACTATAAGGCACACTTTTGATTTCTAAGAAAATCTTAGTCTTTTAGGTGCGCCTTATAGTGCGGAATATACAGTATATGATTAAAAGCTGATTTCTCACTAATGGAGAAATGGACTGGCCATGGAAAACTATTACTTGTCTCGTCTTTGTTTGACCTGCATGCGTACAGTTGGGGAATGAATTCCTACTGATACATTCCTTTTAACAAGTGCAAAATGTATAATTCATACAATCCTTTTCTGATCCCTCCCCATATGGAATTAATATATTTTCATTGTTTAAAGAACATACTGAGAGCAAACGAAGCAGTAGGTCATTCTTCTGAATATTATGTATTTGTATGTTGCAATTATTTAAATTTAAAATCAATGTGTTCTCTTTATCTTACAGCTTATGTTGCAGAACTTGTGTCATCTGATGAAGATTTATATTTCTTTCACGAGCAGTATGGTAATTACATTTTGGTAATCATAAATGCATCAATTATCTTGATTGTTTGAAAGGATAGGTTTAAGGTAAAAGTTACAATGATATACTGTATATGTATTGAAAGAACGTCAAAAACATTTTTGCACTGTCTAAGACATATTTTAATAGTTCATTGAGTGATCATCCAATTTTTGAAAGCTTTCTTTTCTATGCCTTCTGATGCTGCTCCGTTCTGTTTTGTTTGCTTGCAGCGCTGGCGCCACATCATCAGCACTGCAGCCAATCATTGAGCTCATCTTCCCTGCCTTCATGAACAACATGAGCGGCAGAGCTCAATGATTGGCTGCAGCGCTAATGTGACAGAGACTGGGGACCATGACTGAGCCAATCCTGGTACCAGGGACTAAACAATACTTTTCTTTAATAAAGATAATGAGATGGAATGCAGTTCACATGAGCAGGATTCCATGTCATTTTCTTTATTGGATTCACGGGTCGTGGCAAGGCCGGTCTCCATGTTCCAGGAGGATATGATCAAGAGCAACACGGTGAGCTGGAGCACATATGTTTACTACGTTACTATAACTACAATAGCTTAGAACAACACAGTTTTGGGAAAAAGGAGACTTTTAAAAGTTAAAAAAAAAATCCCTGTTCAACGTTCCTACTCCAGCACCGCTGCTCCTGCGGCTTCCACAGGTCTTGTGGTCTTCATACCTCTAATGGTCACATTTTTGGAAGCTAAATAAACTGATGCAGATTATTTTGACTGCAATTATCATAATTTTATATTTTTATAGAAAATGCTGCATCTTCTAATCAAAATAATGGATCACTTATATTCATAATGATATATTCAGGTTTTTCAAAGTGCATTAAAATATTGACTGTCCGTGAATTTTGATAAGCTGTCCAATAAAAAAATGAAAAGTCAAGTTGGCAACAATGAGCTTGCATGATGTAACAACCTTAAATGGGATCTGGAATAACGAGTGTTGGCACCACTGGAATGGTGCTGCCATCAGAGGTAAGTAGGAGCTTTTTTATTTTAATGAGGGCAAACATGGAGAATGAGAAGGGGTTGTTCAAGTAGTGGACAACCCCTTCAACCATGACATGGAAAACAAAAGGAAAACATGTGAATGAAAGTAACAGTCCCCCATTCGCTACACTTCATAAGGGCCTCCTCACTGTAGAGATCTAAAGAGGTTTCAAGAATATTTAGAATGGTGTCTCTTGATGAGCCATGGAGCATTAATGTACAACTTAGGAATCTATACCTTTCTTTTCAGTCTTCATCTCTTCCAATAACTTAGTCTTGAGTCTTGATATTAAAAAGTGTATTTTACATCATAACTAGGGATGAGCGAGTATACTCACTACTATTCGGGTACTCGCTACTCTCCGAGTATCTTATGAGTACTCGGGAGTAGCGAGTAGTCCGATTACTTTTGCAGTGTATCTATAGATACACTGTGAAAGTATCCTAAAAGTGAATAAAAGTTGTTAAAAATAATAAAATTACATACTCAACTGTCTGACACCTGCCCCAGGACCATCCCAGAAGACCTGCGATCACAGGACAAGGACCTGTGATTTCCAGCCAATCAAATGGCCAGTAGAGATCTGGGCAATCAGATGGTGACACGTCACAACCACGTTATCTCTAGCGGCCACCTGATTGGCCAGATTGCAAGGTCCTGGCAGTACACCTAGGACCTTGCAATCTGGCCAATTAGGTGGCCACTAGCGATCACGTGGTTGTGACGTGTCGCCATCTGATTGGCCAGATCGCTACCGGACATCTGATTGGCTGGAAGTCACAGGTCCTTGTCCGGTGATCGAATGTCTTCTGGGACGGTCCCGGTGCAGGCGTCGGACAGGTGAGTATGTAATTTTATTATTTTTAACAACTTTTATTCACTTTTAGGGTACTTTCGCAGTGTATCTATAGATACACTGCAAAAGTAATCGGACTTGCTATACTCGCAACGAGTACCGAGTACCAGGACCTACTCGTTGCGAGTATAGCGAGTCCGAATACTGCAGTACTCGCTCATCTGTACTCATAACCTGAAGAGGATTCAACGAGAAAATGTGAAAAACCTAATAAAAACCAGATGGTAGAAACTAGAAATATGATAAGGATTAGCAAATTAGAAAGAAGGTGGTAATTTACCACAGGTAACTGGAATAACCTAACAAACCTAAAGAAAACTTACAAGAATGTTTTTTTGGGGAAAAACAAACATTAACATTATGAGAAACTTTGTACTAGAGCTCTAGTACTTGCGTATCTGCATTGTTTTAGGTCTTGGACCTGAGTCTCATTTGCTCGGTCAGACTCTTCATATTAAATGTATTTTTCTTTCCTTTGGTACATCAAGGGCTAATGTCAGTTTTCCTGTTAGCAACTTGTGATACTTCTCCTTTTATAGGGAGCATTTCCAACACAAGAGCAATGTTGGAAATTATTTTGGGGGGTGCAGGGACAGGTATTCAGAGGCTTGGGGGTGATTATGAGGGGTCAGGTTCCCTTTAACCCTTGATCTTGGTGTAGTCCCGCTGGGTGGAGTTGGTGTTTATCTTTTGGTGTATTCCCCTATATAGGGACTTCAGGTAAATTAAGGTTCAACCTGAGGGGAGTACAGGAGGTGTTCCATCCTGCCTGCCTATCATAAGGGCCTCCATTGTTATTGTTACCCTGGTGCACCCTTGTTTGTGGTGACACTTGTCAGGGGTTTCCTATTAAAAGGCTTGTTAAAGTGAACCTGTCACCCCCCCAGGCATCTAAAGATATAATATCCAGCTTCTACAGCACTAAGGCTGCATTCTGACAAGGTGTCTATAGTAGTTATGCGCCCTTGATTCAATGCAATAAAGAGTTTTATAAAATGTGTTCTAAACCTGACCTAAGGCAGGGAGGCTTTCCCAGCATCTATCTCCCGCCTCTGTGGTGCCAGCAGCTGGCTATTGTATCTTTCGATGCCTGGCGGGGGGACAGGTTTGTTTTAAAGAGTCAATTATGACTTTGAGGATTGCTACCTAAAGGTGGCGCTAGAGTTCGTCCACTTCCTCATTGAAGTGAAAATTTGCATATTTCCCAGAGGAGCATTGCGGCTAAAAGTCTCCTTATTAGCTCATCTGTCTCCTTGTGCAGGCAGGCAGACTCCTTTCCATGAGGAAAATAGCTAGTTCCCCAGTTGGTGTCTGGAGGAACCCTGGTAGTTATTGTGGAGAGACGGGGGTCAGTGGGTGTTCTCGTCTACTGGCCCAGCTGCCTTTAGAAAGACAACATGGACCAGGGCTCTTCCAAACTGAATCCCGGAGGTCCTTACCCTTGGGCAGAACACTACTCAGAAAAAACTCACCGAAAAATAGCCATGTTAAACATCCATTGTACCTAGCAGGAGGCTGCCAGCTCCACTGAGTGGCAACACAAGTGTCTGAATACCGGTGTTCAACCTCCTGCAACCCAAGCAATGGGGGAGGTTGTGGCACCCGCGACCAGCCATGCTATCAAGTAGGTGACTGGTGGTATTTGTAGACACAAGGTTACCATAGGGCATCAGTCACACTGGTACATATGATGCATAGTGTCAGACTGCAGCCTATTGGTCACCCCTATGCTATTAGATCAGGCAGGCTGTTCTGCACCATGTACATGCATCACAGATGACAAATGCCCCCCAGAGGGCTCAGCCACTCAACCCTAACTGCAAACGATAAAAAGGTGCAATAAAACACTAAAGATGAAGATGTGGGATGTTAGTGGATATTTTGGCCAAAATACGTAAGCTTGTAACCCTACGTCAAGGGCCCTCACGCTTACGAGTCCTAACCATATGAGTCATAACCATATGTTTCTTTAGTGGAAATCCATCAAACATTCAGAAATAATCACCGAAGTAGGAAATAAAACTAAGAAAAAACTCACCGAAAAATAGCCATGTTAAACATCTATTGCACCTAGCAGGAGGCTGCCAGCTCCACTGAGAGACAACACAAGTGTCTGAATACCGGTGCTTAATCTCTTGCAGCACAAGCAATAGGGGGGTTGTAGCACACGCAACCAGCCATGCTATCAAGGTGGTTACCATAGGGCGTCAGTCACACAGGTACATATGATGCATAGTGTCAGACTGCAGCCTATTGGTCACGCCCATGCTATTAGATCAGGAGGATGTTCCGCACCATATACATTTTGTGATGCATGTACAGTATATGGTGCGAAACAGCCCACCTGATCTAATAGCATGGGCGTGACCAATAGGCTGCATCCTGACACTATGCATCATATGTACCAGTGTGACTGATGCCCTATCGTAACCTTGTGTCTACAAATACCACCAGCCTCCTCCTTGATAGCATGGATGGTCGCAGGTGCCACGACTGCCCCCATTGCTTGGGTTGCAGGACATTGAGCATCGGTATTCAGAACACTACTCAGACAACACAGGGTGAGGGAACCACAATATTAAAGGGAACCTGTCACCTCCTAAAAGCCACCTAACCTATCAATACATGTCCCTGCACCTTTCTATTATCACTATTATCATTATAACTATCCCTCTCTCTGCTAAATGCTTGATTTAAATGTTGCAAAAAACATTTTTATACTTACTCATTAGAATGATAATGAAGTGGGGGCTATATGCAATAATCCCCCGGGTGTGTTGTAGGGGCTATATGCGATAATCCCCCTGGTGTGTTGTTTTGCAGCCTCCATGATCCAGCCTCTCTGTGCTGCTTTGCTTGTGCAGGCTCTGCCCCTCCTCCTCTCCTCCTCTATCGCTCACAGCATGCAAATCATTTTTCCTGATGTCAGCTGCACATCACAGCAGAAGAACCACAGAGAGGCTAGGCCAGAGATTAATCTTATTACAAGGGAAGGATCATGGAGGCTGCAAACCAACACGCCCAGGGGGACTGGTATCTTCCTTAAGTAGACTTTGATATCCCAGCCGAATCCTAACATTTGATGCTTAAATCCATGTGGTAATATAATCCAGGTTCTGATCCCCTTGGTTGGCACCAAAGTGACTAGGCCTGGGGTTATGGCCTACCAATTGGATCCGTAGATCTTAGATTAGCAGCATGTATCAAGAGTCCTGGTCAAATGAACTGTCCTCCTTATATACCTGAGCACTCATTGCAGGACAATGTGGACTTCACGATTGGTGGAATAAGACTGTGCTCTCATTGGCTAGATTTCAAGCTGCCTGAACAATGTTCATTTAAATGATGTGGGCAGAGAGGGGCCAAAGCGAAGCCCATCCAGTCTGCCATCCCTAATAACAAACAATGGTGGCTGAAGTCATTTACATAGAATCAGCAATACATATGTTTGGAGAATAAAAGGTTCACATCCTTCCTTATCTGTCTCTGACACAGGTGTGAAATGATTACATTTGTAAACTTTAAACACAAGCAGATTCCTACAGGTCTTGTAGAAACAATGAGTAGCTTATCACAAATAACTAAACAAAGTAACATCATGTCTGGCTACATTTTAAGAATCTTAACCCATGCTATGCATTGAAAAAAGTCCATGTCGTCACAGTCATGGCATGATAAAGAGATTATGTTGATTTGGGGGCTCTTATCTTGGTAAGGCTTCATGTAAACTGGTGAAAAATGTATTTGATACACTGCCGATTTTGCATGTTTTCCCACCTACAAAGAATGACGAGGTCTGTAATTTGAACTCATTACCAGTTTAAAAGAAACCTGTTTCATACACCCAATCAATCACACTCCATCCTCTCCACCATGGCCAAGACCAAAGAGCTGTCTAAGGACACCAGTGCCAAAACTGTGAACCTGTACAAGGCTGGGATGAGCTACAGGACAATATGCAAGCTGCTTGGTGAGAAGGCAACAACTGTTGGCGTAATTATCGGAAAATGGAGCAAACACATGACTGTCAATCTTCCTTGGTTTGGGGCTCCATGCAAGATCTCGCTTCGTGGGGTAAGGATGATTCTGAGAAAGGACTGGAATTAGTCCAGAACTACATGGGAGAATCTGGTCAATGACCTAAAGAGAGCTACGACCACAGTCTCAAAGCTCACCATTAGTAACACATTATGCCATCATTGATTAAATCCTGCAGGGCACACAAAGTCCCCCTTCTCACACCAGCACATATACAGGCCTGTTTGAAGTTCGCCAGTTACCATCTGGATGATCCAGAGGAGGCATGGTAGAAAATCATGTGGTCAGATGAGAAAGAAAATATTACTTTTTGGCATCAACTCCACTCAGCATGTTTGGAGGAAAAAGAAGGATGAGTACTAAAAGGTATCACAAATACAAGATTGTTATTTAGTTTCTCCCACTGAGAGCAATCAACACCACTGAGAGCAATCAACAGTACTATCCCAAGAACACACCGTCCCAACTGTGAAGCATTAGAATAGAAACAGCATGCTTTGGGGGTGCTTTTCTGCAAAAGGGGACAGGATGACTGTACCCAGGGCCGGCGTCAGCACTCGGCATACCCGGGCAAATGCAGGGGCCCAGGCATGACTAAGGGACCCACCGCCGCCCGCGCCGGTATTATTATCTCTTACCGGTGCAGTACGGTGCTTAAACGTAATTAATGTCGGACACCGGCCGGCGGCCGCCAGCCCCCGCTCTGCCCCCGCTTCTGGGCCGTGCCTGTGTGTGTTCCACACTGTGAAACACATTGAAGAGGGTCCCCGCTCTGCCCCCTCACTTCCTCTTCCTTCGGTCCACAGTGTGGAACACACAGAGACTTGTCATCACCCACCCTCCACTCCACATGCAAAGCAGTACCAGTGCCATCGGCACCACATACGCCGGAGTCCAGCACCGCCTCAGAAGTTAGTGTAAGGAGGCGGTGCTGGCTGAAGACAGCCAGGGCCAGGCAGTCACTGCAGAGCGAGCTGGTGGAGCAGAGCTTGCTCTGCATACAGGCAGCAGAAGGCAGCACACAGTCTCTCCCACTCTGCCCCCAGACTGTCTTCACCCCGACCCACTACCCAGTTATGCTTGTTCAGTTGTTTTGCTGAGAGTGCAATATTGTGCTGCTGCCCAGTGGGGTGTGTATAGAGGCTTCTGGGGTGTATATAGAGGCTGCTGGGGTATATGTAGAGGCTGCTGGGGTGTGTATAGAGGCTTCTGGGGTGTATATAGAGGCTGCTGGGGTATATGTAGAGGCTGCTGGGGTGTATATAGAGGCTGCTGGGGTGTATGTGGAGGCTGCTGGGGTGTATATAGAGGCTGCTGGGGTGTATATAGAGGCTGCTGGGGTGTATATAGAGGCTGCTGGGGTGTATATAGAGGCTGCTAGGGTGTGTATAGAGGCTGATGGGGTGTGTATAGAGGCTGCTGGGGTGAATGTGGAGGCTACTGCTGAGGTGTATGTGGAGGCTGCTTCTGGAGTATACATGGAGGCTGCTGCTGGGGTGTACATGGAGGCTGCTGCTGGGGTGTACGTGGAGGCTGCTGCTGGGGTGTACAGTTAGGGACAGAAATATTTGGACAGTGACACAAGTTTTGTTATTTTAGCTGTTTACAAAAACGTTCAGAAATACAATTACATATATAATATGGGCTGAAAGTGCACACTCCCAGCTGCAATATGAGAGTTTCCACATCCAAATCGGAGAAAGGGTTTAGGAATCATAGCTCTGTAATGCATAGCCTCCTCTTTTTCAAGGGACCAAAAGTAATTGGACAATGGACTCTAAGGGCTGCAATTAACTCTGAAGGCGTCTCCCTCGTTAACCTGTTATCAATGAAGTAGTTAAAAGGTCAGGGGTGGATTCCAGGTGTGTGGTTTTGCATTTAGAAGCTGTTGCTGTGACCAGACAACATGCGGTCAAAGGAACTCTCAATTGAGGTGAAGCAGAACATCCTGAGGCTGAAAAAAAAGAAAAAATTCATCAGAGAGATAGCAGACATGCTTGGAGTACCAAAATGAACAGTTGGGTACATTCTGAGAAAAAAGGAATTGACTGGTGAGCTTGGGATCTCTAAAAGGCCTGGGCGTCCACGGATGACAACAGTGGTGGATGATCGCCGCATACTTTATTTGGTGAAGGAGAACCCGTTCACAACATCAACTGAAGTCCAGAACACTCTCAGTGAAGTAGGTGTATCTGTCTCTAAGTCAACAGTAAAGAGAAGACTCCATGACAGTAAATACAAAGGGTTCACATCTAGATGCAAACCATTCATCAATTCCAAAAATAGACAGGCCAGAGTTACATTTGCTGAAAAACACCTCAAGAAGCCGCTCAGTTCTGGAAAAGTATTCTATGGACAGATGAGACAAAGATCAACCTGTACCAGAATGATGGAAAGAAGAAAGGGAACGGCACATGATCCAAGGCACACCACATCCTCTGTAAAACATGGTGGAGGCAACATGATGGCATGGGCATGCATGGCTTTCAATGGCACTGGGTCACTTGTGTTTATTGATGACATAACAGCAGACAAGAGTAGCCGGATGAATTCTGAAGTGTACCGGGATATACTTTCAGCCCAGATTCAGCCAAATGCTGCAAAGTTGATTGGACGGCGCTTCATAGTACAGATGGACAATGACCCCAAGCATACAGCCAAAGCTACCCAGGAGTTCATGAGTGCAAAAAAGTGGAACATTCTGCAATGGCCAAGTCAATCACCAGATCTTAACCCAATTGAGCATCCATTTCACTTGCTCAAATCCAGACTTAAGACGGAAAGACCCACAAACAAGCAAGACCTGAAGGCTGCGGCTGTAAAGGCCTGGCAAAGCATTAAGAAGGAGGAAACCCAGTGTTTGGTGATGTCCATGGGTTCCAGACTTAAGGCAGTGATTGCCTCCAAAGGATTCGCAACAAAATATTGAAAATAAAAATATTTTGTTTGGGTTATGTTTATTTGTCCAATTACTTTTGACTCTAAATGTGAGTGTTTGTAAGAATGTGTACAATTCCTACATTTTCTATCAGATATTTTTGTTCAACCTTCAAATTAAACGTTACAATCTGCACTTGAATTCTGTTGTAGAGGTTTCATTTCAAATCCAATGTGGTGGCATGCAGAGCCCAACTCGCCAAAATTGTGTCACTGTCCAAATATTTCTGGCCCTAACTGTATGTGGAGGCTGCTGCTGGGGTGTATATGGAGGCTGCTGCTTGTGTATATAGAGGCTACTGCTGGGGTGTATATAGAGGCTGCTTCTGTGTTTATATGGAGGCTGTGCTAGTTCACATATAATATTTGGAGACTGTGCTTAACTATCTATATATATATATATATATATATATATCTACTACATAATTGCCGTAGGCAAAATCGTGTCGGCCCCCGAAATCGCCGTGGCTATGTCACACTGTGACGTCACCACGCGCGAGCAATGGCCGCGAAGCGGCCATTGCGAGTCGCTGGCCGAAAATAGAACCAGAGGCTCGGCCACAAACTTAGCGATTTACCGCTGAGGTAGCGCGAGCAATGGCCGCGAGGCCATTGCGAGTCGCTACCTCAGCCGCCGCACCTGCCGCAAGTCCCCCTATACTTTGTATGGGGATCCATTGCGAGTCGCTGTGTAGCGCGAGCAATGGCCGCGAGGCCATTGCGAGTCTACTTGCGGCGCGGTTGCGGTAATCCCCATAGAAAGTATAGGGCGAGTTGCTACTTTGTGTTCTAAGACCCTTACAACATAATAGTTCAATTTTCCTTAAATGATATCAACCATACAAATATATGTAGTTGGTGTAAAGATGTCATTGGAATAATTGGATTATTATTTGAAAATCTTAAAATAAATTTAAAAATAATCTAGACACCCGATGCATTTGCATCGGGCTCACAGCTAGTATATATATATACATACATACATACATACAATGGACGCCGTGCCGGAGTATATATAATATTTGGGGGCTGCTGCTGGGCTGCCACATCCTCCAAATAATATATACAGCCCAGCAGAGCCTCCAAGTAATATATACAGAACGCAGCCTCTATATTATACATACAAAGCCCACCACCTCTATATTATATATATAGCCTAGCAGTCTCCATATTCTATCTACAGCCCTGCACAGCCTCTTTATTGTATTCTATCTACAGCCCTGCACAGCCTCTTTATTATTTATACAGCCCACCCAGCTCACAGCTTCTATATTGTATTCATGAATCATGGTATGGGCCCACTGACACTGTTTCGTTGGGGCCCACAAAAACCTGGAGCCGCCCTGACTGTACTGTATTGAAAAGAGGATGGATGAGGTCATGTACTGCAAGATGTTGCCAACAACATCCTTTACTCAGTAAGAACATTCAAGATGGGTTGCACCTGGGTCTTCCAGCATGACAATGACCCAACACACAAAGCCAGGGCAACTAAGGAGGGACTCCTTAAGAAGTATTTCGAAGTCCTAGAGTGGCCTAGCCAATCTACAGGCTTGAACCCAAAACAAAATCTTTGGAGGGAGCAGGAACTCAATGTTTCCAAGCAACAGCCCTGAAACCTGAAAGATCTGTATGGAGGAGTGGGCCACAATCCCGGCAACAGTGTGTGGAAACTTGGTCAAGAAGTACAGGAACCATCTGACCTCTGTACGATAATTGCAAACAAGGGTTTCTGCACCAAATATTAAGTTGTTTTTCTATTGTATCAAATACCTATTTCATACAATAAAATGAAAATTAATTATGTATAAATCACTTTTTCTGATTTTTTTGTTTTAGATTCTGTCTCACAGTTGAAGTATACCTATGATAAAAATAACAAACCTCTTCAGTCTTTGTAGGTAGGAAAACTTGCAAAATCGGCAGTGTATGAAATACTTATTCTACCCACTGTACATATGGAGAGCTTAATGTACATAATTAGCTCTGGTTGATCTTTGCTATGAAGATCAATTGATTTTTGAAAGCTTTACACAATGTTCTCCAGAATTTAGAGACAAATCGCACACCACAGTCAGAAACAATGTGTATGTAGACATGCTATAATGACAAAAAACACCTGATTAATTGAGAGCAAGATGCAGTTCAAACAAAGTCACTAAATGAGCCATTCTACAGCTCTGACTAATTACTACCCACATGATAGTCAATTCCTGAGCAGAAGGTAAATCAAGATTGAAATTACTACAAATCTTGGAACAAGGATTCCCTGGAATTAACAGAGATTGAAAAATAATTGATGGTGCTTTGAAAAGGCCTTTAACTGGGTACAAACAAAACTGTATTGTGACGCCCCACTGGTCAGGCGTCACAGTTGGGGTACTGCACTCATAAATGAGGGTGTGGTTACCCCTATCACAATGGGAATACAAAATCTGTAGGAGGCTCTCAATCCCAGCACTCCCACATCCGAGCTTAGGTGGAGTTAGTCCCAATGGGGAGGATTAGGGGAGGAGGGAGGTAGCAAAACAGTGAGCTTTAGTTTGCACTGAGGGAAGACGGAGAACAGGAGCCCTGAGAAAGTAAAGGGAACTCCAAGAGAGGGGGCATGAAGAGAGAGAGACAAGGCAGCCCAGACTGAAGGAGCGGACCCTCAGAGCTGGTAGTAAGGGGAAGTGCCAGGATAGGCAGCAGCAGCAGGACCTGGAAGTCATAGCATCAGGACAAGGAAGGCATACCATGGGAGACTCAGAGAGACTTTATAGCCCCACTGTGACTACCCGGCCAGCTACCTTTACTAACGACTGTTGTCTTCTGTGAATTGTACCACCATCAGCATTTTTCCAGTAAAGTACCCGGGTAGAGTGAAAGAGTCTCCGTGTGCTTATTTTACTGCTGCACTGCAACTACCACCTCCATCATCTGCACTTCCATTCTCACAGGTGCATCCTGCCCCGGAGGGCAAGCTCCACCTGCAGGGAGCTATACCATCTCGACTGCTGTACCATCGCCTTCCGGAGGACTGAGGCAGCGCTGGTGCCTAATCACCGGAATCTGCAGGTGGCGTCACAATAAACTTTTATTCCCATTCTCAATTCCCCTTTTTAGTAGCCCACCAGGGCCACGGTTCTGGGCAGGCCACCAGTGACATCCCTATCTGCAGCAGAGGGCCCAGATACCCGAGTCCCCATACCCTGGGCGAGTTATTACTTCTGGCGCTGTGAACATGATCATGTGCCCGATGCAACCGGGTACTGTGTGCATTTGGACTTTGAACTTTTTGACCAAAAAGAACTTTCACCGCCGCTGTAAGGCACTGAGAACTGGATCCCGCCACTTTACCGGGAACCCCAAAATGGTGGCTTAACCATATGAAAAGACAATGTGCAGGCCGGGGGTGTGCCTCAGCCCCTTGCCATGGGAGGGCCTAGTTCGAGGCGTGAAACTGTTTGCCCGCCCCTATGGCCGCCAATCAACCAAGGGGGCAGCCCAAAGAAAGTGGTCCCGGGGGAACCACCTAAAGTCAATTAAGGACAAACTGGAAGAGAAGGACACAATGAGCAATGTGTTATACATAGTGCAATGGCGACCCATTGGACAGATCTCCTGCGCGAAGTGGAGCAGCAGGCCCGCATTGCCCTGGACTCAGGCTCCCTCCTGACCAACGAAGGAGATGCAGAGTTCTGAAGAGAGGCTTTCCGAGGGTTGCGAGACAACCTGGTGCAGGCGACGGAGTGCGTGGTCCGCAGCTGGAGTGCCATTCAGGCTGTAAAGCTGATGACTTGGGCGGTGGATCGAGAAGCAAGAGAAGCAGCGGCCGTAGCACGAGCTGTGGAGGAAGTCCTGACTGCAAAACCACCTGTGCAGACCCAGGAGGCAGGGGTCCAGACCGATGACCCTGTGGACCGGCCAGCCGGCCCTATCAATGCCTCACCAGCCCAGGATTCAGAAGGACCCAGACCAGGAGCCAGACATTATCTTCGAAGGGGACGACGAACGACCGGTTCCGTGGAGGAGGATTCTGACGCGAACGACCCCGACTATGGCTCAGGAGCTACCGGAGGCAACACCCCAGAGGCAGCATGGTGGAGTACCTGGCAGCATCGACGGGGGGTCCTGCAAGGGCTCTGCACCAGCATCAGTGCCGTGCCGGAAGACCTGGCAACCAGCGCTTCACCTCCGGCATAATCTCACCAAGCCAGCGCTCACCAGATCAGTGAGGAGGATCAAGAGGCCCGACAACGCCGTCGCGAGGACTGGTGGCGACTTGAAACAGAGAGCCGCCATGCCAGAGACGAAGCCTGTCGACAACCCCCATTACATACGGAACTAAGAAAGACAGGTACTGTTGTGTCGTTCCGCTATAAGGATGGGTGGGGGTTTATTCGTGAAGAAGGACAAAAAGATTACATTTTTGTGGGACGACAAGATGTAGAGCCCCATCTATGCCGCGGTCACCCGAATCGAGACCTTTACTGTGGAGACCAGGTTACATATGAGCGGCATGTGGGACCTATGGGACGGTTTGCCATAATAGTAGCCCGCCTCTAAACAGCTACTACAATTACTATGCCTTTATCTGAATGTAAATAGTTAATTTATATTGTGTTTATATTTTGGAATAATGAGTGCTAACTTTCCTTTCTGCCTATTTGAGACTCATAAACTTTCATGAGAGCTCTACCCCATTACCTAATAATGTTTAACCCCAAGCAGCCCAGCAGTGATAAGATGCACTGGACTGTGAAGGACAATAATTACAGCTGGGTCCACGCTGTTACCAGTCCCCGTGAGGCCGAAGAATCCCCAAGTTGAATAATGTTTTTGCAACCTTTTAAGTGTGGTGCCTTTTATAAAGGGATGAAAAAGAAGGCTTGAAAATGTAAATATGTTACCCATTATTATTATCATTGTTACTACTTCATAGAAAAAGAAAATTCACTCTACCGGTACACCAGATAACCACACTCGAGGAAGAGTACATTCCACCAAGGGGGAATGTGGTGCCCCACTGGTCAGGCGTCACAGTTGAGGTAATGTACTCATAAATCAGTGTGCTGTTACCCTTGTCACAATGGGAATGCAAAGTTTGTAGGAGGCTTTAAATCCCAGCACTCCCACATCCGAGCTTAGGTGGAGTTAGTCCCTAGGGGGAGGATTAGGGGAGGAGGGAGGTAACAAAACAGTGAGCTTTAGTTTGGAATAGGGAAGACGGAGAGCGGGAGCCCTGAGAGAGAAAACGGAACTCCAAGAGAGGGGGCCTGAAGAGAGAGAGACAAGGTAGTCCAGACTGAAGAAGTGGATCCTCAGAGCTGTTAGTAAGGGGTAATGCCAGGATAGGCAGCAGCAGCAGGACCTGGGTCAGGACAAGTAAGGCATACCACGGGAGACTCAGAGAGACTTTTCAGCCCCACTGTGACTACCCAGCCAGCTATCTTTACCAACGACTGTTGTCTTCTGTGAACTGTACCACCATCAGCATCCGGAGGACTGAGGCAGCGCTGGTGCCTAATCACCGGAATCTGCAGGTGGCGTCACAATAAACTTTTATTCCCATTCTCAATTCCCCTTTTTAGTAGCCCACCAGGGCCACGGGTCTGGGCAGGCCACCAGTGACATCCCTATCCACAGCAGAGGGCCCAGATACCCGAGTCCCATACCCTGGGCGAGTCATTACCCCATGAGTTTTTCTCTCTAGTTCAGCCACTGGAAGCATCAAGAGATTTTTTTCACTAGTGTGATAAGCTGTCGGCTTGCTGTGCTGCTCGTTAGGTTACGGACACACATTCGTGAAAATCGGACGAATGTAGTGCGAGTTAAAATCACATTGCAGCCGTACCAATGTTATTCCATGTATGAGAACACATTTCCAAGTGTCGGACGTTTTTTTCTCATCCGATTCAGGGACGTCAAAGCAGTTGCAACATTCTGCAACAGTATGCGATTCACGTCCGATACTCACCAATGCAAGTCTATGGGTCTTACAAAAATCACGGACCACAGTTGGATCACTGTCAGACCACAGTCGGACCATCCAACTCTGATCAGAGTTTTCACACCTGAAACAATTCCCAAGCTGATTTCATTCAAAAATCGCATGCAACTCTTGGATTGCACTTGGACCACACTCTGATTACTGTTGGACAGCCCTCGGATGTGATCTCAGGAAATGTCAGACAGTAGCATCTCTGTTGGATGCAAAACGGTTTAAAACTCTGACAAAAGTTGTCCAACTCTCGGATCCGTGAATCGGAGCATAACATTTTTTGTGGGAGATCAGGGCAAAGAACCTATAATGAACATCAGCACTATGTTTTTTCATTGTAGGACAATAGGTGAGATCAAAATCAAAAGAAGAAAGCCCATTATAAATTCAATGTGTAAAGTGTAAGAATGGCGGTTTCAGGGGTGCTCAAATGAAGAGGCGGAGGGACATGAATTAAAGATACTTTCCTTTACTTTGTGATAGTAAGGTCCTCACAATGCTTTTCAGGGGCAAGCTCCGCCTTCATCAAGTGATGACCTCTAACATTACTCATAGAATTTAATAGGGTATGTAATTACGCCCCAGGGCGAGCGGTGGGTGCTGCACAATCGAGGAGGCGCATTACAACAACGGACTCCGAAAGAGTAAAGGACATGGGGTGACGTCAGAACATGTGACTACCCACGTGACCGTGCTCGTCTGCAATTCAGGAAGCTCCGCTGTCAGCGCACTGCTTACACCGACTCCTAACGCTCATCCACTGTGTTATGCCGGCCGCATCACCCACTCAGGTGAGCAGACTATTCACCTTCTGTCCCCAGCACCGTCAGGATTTCACTACTAGCGCCCCTCCGTCCTCTCTTTTATCTCATTATAAATTCAAGCCATTCAACATTTTTGTGTTCAGTAAATATTGTCACTAAAAACATGTCTACCTTCAGGAAGTGATAACATTTCTCCAAAAAGAGATTGACTGCCAGTAATTAATTGTCATTAGAGATGGGCGAACCAGAAGATGTTCGGGTTTGGCAGATCTGGCTGGACTTTACAAAAAGTCTGGGTTTGAGACGGGACTTGACTCAAACGTGAGCTCAAGCCCCAGACACCATATAAGTCTATGGGGACAAAAACGTTAGTGCTATAAAATGGTGGCAGTATGGGCTAGGTGGCTGTAAAATGGCAATTAAAGCAGGAGAATTATACTTACCAGTCTCTCACTGTGGTAACACTTGCTTCCGGGTTCGCTCATTAAGCCTCATGTTTATTCACTTCATTTCCCCACCCACTCTCTGTGACAGCATCTGTGACAGTGTCTGTGATTGGTTATGTCAGTTAGACTGTGCCCCCACAATCTGTACCAGTGTCTGTGATTGGTCGGCATATAAATAAGTTTATGGCAATGAGTTTGCCATCAT